>FR989878.1:14007500-14013682 GCA_905404145.2 Biston betularia | reverse complement strand
CCTAACCTAACCTAACCTAACCTAACCTAACCTAACCTAACCTAACCTAACCTAACCTAACCTAACCTAACCTAACCTAACCTAACCTAACCTAACCTAACCTAACCTAACCTAACCTAACCTAACCTAACCTAACCTAACCTAACCTAACCTAACCTAACCTAACCTAACCTAACCTAACCTAACCTAACCTAACCTAACCTAACCTAACCTAACCTAACCTAACCTAACCTAACCTAACCTAACCTAACCTAACCTAACCTAACCTAACCTAACCTAACCTAACCTAACCTAACCTAACCTAACCTAACCTAACCTAACCTAACCTAACCTAACCTAACCTAACCTAACCTAACCTAACCTAACCTAACCTAACCTAACCTAACCTAACCTAACCTAACCTAACCTAACCTAACCTAACCTAACCTAACCTAACCTAACCTAACCTAACCTAACCTAACCTAACCTAACCTAACCTAACCTAACCTAACCTAACCTAACCTAACCTAACCTAACCTAACCTAACCTAACCTAACCTAACCTAACCTAACCTAACCTAACCTAACCTAACCTAACCTAACCTAACCTAACCTAACCTAACCTAACCTAACCTAACCTAACCTAACCTAACCTAACCTAACCTAACCTAACCTAACCTAACCTAACCTAACCTAACCTAACCTAACCTAACCTAACCTAACCTAACCTAACCTAACCTAACCTAACCTAACCTAACCTAACCTAACCTAACCTAACCTAACCTAACCTAACCTAACCTAACCTAACCTAACCTAACCTAACCTAACCTAACCTAACCTAACCTAACCTAACCTAACCTAACCTAACCTAACCTAACCTAACCTAACCTAACCTAACCTAACCTAACCTAACCTAACCTAACCTAACCTAACCTAACCTAACCTAACCTAACCTAACCTAACCTAACCTAACCTAACCTAACCTAACCTAACCTAACCTAACCTAACCTAACCTAACCTAACCTAACCTAACCTAACCTAACCTAACCTAACCTAACCTAACCTAACCTAACCTAACCTAACCTAACCTAACCTAACCTAACCTAACCTAACCTAACCTAACCTAACCTAACCTAACCTAACCTAACCTAACCTAACCTAACCTAACCTAACCTAACCTAACCTAACCTAACCTAACCTAACCTAACCTAACCTAACCTAACCTAACCTAACCTAACCTAACCTAACCTAACCTAACCTAACCTAACCTAACCTAACCTAACCTAACCTAACCTAACCTAACCTAACCTAACCTAACCTAACCTAACCTAACCTAACCTAACCTAACCTAACCTAACCTAACCTAACCTAACCTAACCTAACCTAACCTAACCTAACCTAACCTAACCTAACCTAACCTAACCTAACCTAACCTAACCTAACCTAACCTAACCTAACCTAACCTAACCTAACCTAACCTAACCTAACCTAACCTAACCTAACCTAACCTAACCTAACCTAACCTAACCTAACCTAACCTAACCTAACCTAACCTAACCTAACCTAACCTAACCTAACCTAACCTAACCTAACCTAACCTAACCTAACCTAACCTAACCTAACCTAACCTAACCTAACCTAACCTAACCTAACCTAACCTAACCTAACCTAACCTAACCTAACCTAACCTAACCTAACCTAACCTAACCTAACCTAACCTAACCTAACCTAACCTAACCTAACCTAACCTAACCTAACCTAACCTAACCTAACCTAACCTAACCTAACCTAACCTAACCTAACCTAACCTAACCTAACCTAACCTAACCTAACCTAACCTAACCTAACCTAACCTAACCTAACCTAACCTAACCTAACCTAACCTAACCTAACCTAACCTAACCTAACCTAACCTAACCTAACCTAACCTAACCTAACCTAACCTAACCTAACCTAACCTAACCTAACCTAACCTAACCTAACCTAACCTAACCTAACCTAACCTAACCTAACCTAACCTAACCTAACCTAACCTAACCTAACCTAACCTAACCTAACCTAACCTAACCTAACCTAACCTAACCTAACCTAACCTAACCTAACCTAACCTAACCTAACCTAACCTAACCTAACCTAACCTAACCTAACCTAACCTAACCTAACCTAACCTAACCTAACCTAACCTAACCTAACCTAACCTAACCTAACCTAACCTAACCTAACCTAACCTAACCTAACCTAACCTAACCTAACCTAACCTAACCTAACCTAACCTAACCTAACCTAACCTAACCTAACCTAACCTAACCTAACCTAACCTAACCTAACCTAACCTAACCTAACCTAACCTAACCTAACCTAACCTAACCTAACCTAACCTAACCTAACCTAACCTAACCTAACCTAACCTAACCTAACCTAACCTAACCTAACCTAACCTAACCTAACCTAACCTAACCTAACCTAACCTAACCTAACCTAACCTAACCTAACCTAACCTAACCTAACCTAACCTAACCTAACCTAACCTAACCTAACCTAACCTAACCTAACCTAACCTAACCTAACCTAACCTAACCTAACCTAACCTAACCTAACCTAACCTAACCTAACCTAACCTAACCTAACCTAACCTAACCTAACCTAACCTAACCTAACCTAACCTAACCTAACCTAACCTAACCTAACCTAACCTAACCTAACCTAACCTAACCTAACCTAACCTAACCTAACCTAACCTAACCTAACCTAACCTAACCTAACCTAACCTAACCTAACCTAACCTAACCTAACCTAACCTAACCTAACCTAACCTAACCTAACCTAACCTAACCTAACCTAACCTAACCTAACCTAACCTAACCTAACCTAACCTAACCTAACCTAACCTAACCTAACCTAACCTAACCTAACCTAACCTAACCTAACCTAACCTAACCTAACCTAACCTAACCTAACCTAACCTAACCTAACCTAACCTAACCTAACCTAACCTAACCTAACCTAACCTAACCTAACCTAACCTAACCTAACCTAACCTAACCTAACCTAACCTAACCTAACCTAACCTAACCTAACCTAACCTAACCTAACCTAACCTAACCTAACCTAACCTAACCTAACCTAACCTAACCTAACCTAACCTAACCTAACCTAACCTAACCTAACCTAACCTAACCTAACCTAACCTAACCTAACCTAACCTAACCTAACCTAACCTAACCTAACCTAACCTAACCTAACCTAACCTAACCTAACCTAACCTAACCTAACCTAACCTAACCTAACCTAACCTAACCTAACCTAACCTAACCTAACCTAACCTAACCTAACCTAACCTAACCTAACCTAACCTAACCTAACCTAACCTAACCTAACCTAACCTAACCTAACCTAACCTAACCTAACCTAACCTAACCTAACCTAACCTAACCTAACCTAACCTAACCTAACCTAACCTAACCTAACCTAACCTAACCTAACCTAACCTAACCTAACCTAACCTAACCTAACCTAACCTAACCTAACCTAACCTAACCTAACCTAACCTAACCTAACCTAACCTAACCTAACCTAACCTAACCTAACCTAACCTAACCTAACCTAACCTAACCTAACCTAACCTAACCTAACCTAACCTAACCTAACCTAACCTAACCTAACCTAACCTAACCTAACCTAACCTAACCTAACCTAACCTAACCTAACCTAACCTAACCTAACCTAACCTAACCTAACCTAACCTAACCTAACCTAACCTAACCTAACCTAACCTAACCTAACCTAACCTAACCTAACCTAACCTAACCTAACCTAACCTAACCTAACCTAACCTAACCTAACCTAACCTAACCTAACCTAACCTAACCTAACCTAACCTAACCTAACCTAACCTAACCTAACCTAACCTAACCTAACCTAACCTAACCTAACCTAACCTAACCTAACCTAACCTAACCTAACCTAACCTAACCTAACCTAACCTAACCTAACCTAACCTAACCTAACCTAACCTAACCTAACCTAACCTAACCTAACCTAACCTAACCTAACCTAACCTAACCTAACCTAACCTAACCTAACCTAACCTAACCTAACCTAACCTAACCTAACCTAACCTAACCTAACCTAACCTAACCTAACCTAACCTAACCTAACCTAACCTAACCTAACCTAACCTAACCTAACCTAACCTAACCTAACCTAACCTAACCTAACCTAACCTAACCTAACCTAACCTAACCTAACCTAACCTAACCTAACCTAACCTAACCTAACCTAACCTAACCTAACCTAACCTAACCTAACCTAACCTAACCTAACCTAACCTAACCTAACCTAACCTAACCTAACCTAACCTAACCTAACCTAACCTAACCTAACCTAACCTAACCTAACCTAACCTAACCTAACCTAACCTAACCTAACCTAACCTAACCTAACCTAACCTAACCTAACCTAACCTAACCTAACCTAACCTAACCTAACCTAACCTAACCTAACCTAACCTAACCTAACCTAACCTAACCTAACCTAACCTAACCTAACCTAACCTAACCTAACCTAACCTAACCTAACCTAACCTAACCTAACCTAACCTAACCTAACCTAACCTAACCTAACCTAACCTAACCTAACCTAACCTAACCTAACCTAACCTAACCTAACCTAACCTAACCTAACCTAACCTAACCTAACCTAACCTAACCTAACCTAACCTAACCTAACCTAACCTAACCTAACCTAACCTAACCTAACCTAACCTAACCTAACCTAACCTAACCTAACCTAACCTAACCTAACCTAACCTAACCTAACCTAACCTAACCTAACCTAACCTAACCTAACCTAACCTAACCTAACCTAACCTAACCTAACCTAACCTAACCTAACCTAACCTAACCTAACCTAACCTAACCTAACCTAACCTAACCTAACCTAACCTAACCTAACCTAACCTAACCTAACCTAACCTAACCTAACCTAACCTAACCTAACCTAACCTAACCTAACCTAACCTAACCTAACCTAACCTAACCTAACCTAACCTAACCTAACCTAACCTAACCTAACCTAACCTAACCTAACCTAACCTAACCTAACCTAACCTAACCTAACCTAACCTAACCTAACCTAACCTAACCTAACCTAACCTAACCTAACCTAACCTAACCTAACCTAACCTAACCTAACCTAACCTAACCTAACCTAACCTAACCTAACCTAACCTAACCTAACCTAACCTAACCTAACCTAACCTAACCTAACCTAACCTAACCTAACCTAACCTAACCTAACCTAACCTAACCTAACCTAACCTAACCTAACCTAACCTAACCTAACCTAACCTAACCTAACCTAACCTAACCTAACCTAACCTAACCTAACCTAACCTAACCTAACCTAACCTAACCTAACCTAACCTAACCTAACCTAACCTAACCTAACCTAACCTAACCTAACCTAACCTAACCTAACCTAACCTAACCTAACCTAACCTAACCTAACCTAACCTAACCTAACCTAACCTAACCTAACCTAACCTAACCTAACCTAACCTAACCTAACCTAACCTAACCTAACCTAACCTAACCTAACCTAACCTAACCTAACCTAACCTAACCTAACCTAACCTAACCTAACCTAACCTAACCTAACCTAACCTAACCTAACCTAACCTAACCTAACCTAACCTAACCTAACCTAACCTAACCTAACCTAACCTAACCTAACCTAACCTAACCTAACCTAACCTAACCTAACCTAACCTAACCTAACCTAACCTAACCTAACCTAACCTAACCTAACCTAACCTAACCTAACCTAACCTAACCTAACCTAACCTAACCTAACCTAACCTAACCTAACCTAACCTAACCTAACCTAACCTAACCTAACCTAACCTAACCTAACCTAACCTAACCTAACCTAACCTAACCTAACCTAACCTAACCTAACCTAACCTAACCTAACCTAACCTAACCTAACCTAACCTAACCTAACCTAACCTAACCTAACCTAACCTAACCTAACCTAACCTAACCTAACCTAACCTAACCTAACCTAACCTAACCTAACCTAACCTAACCTAACCTAACCTAACCTAACCTAACCTAACCTAACCTAACCTAACCTAACCTAACCTAACCTAACCTAACCTAACCTAACCTAACCTAACCTAACCTAACCTAACCTAACCTAACC